>PVKU01004004.1:0-29871 GCA_004027475.1 Anoura caudifer
TTTTTTTTTTTTTAAGTGTGGGAATTCAATTTCAGGTAGAAGATATTATACTTTTTGAAGTGCCACCAGTTCGAGATGGTGCGTGGCCAGCTTCAGTCAAGGGTTGAGATGTGACATCACAGCTCACTCACTGCAGAATACCACAGGGCTGGAAGACAGTCCCTTTCTTCAAGATTTCTTGACCAGTTTGACCTTCAAAGAATTCTCTTTGGTTCTTTCTTCTACTTGGTTCCTGCTTCACCCTGTTGGGTAGTCCAGACCCTCCTCTTCCCTCCTCCAAATCCTTATTCATATCCTCTGGTGAGCACTTTACATTTCTGTCTGCTTCCTAATTAGGCCTGGCCTCCCCAAATGGCCCTCTGTCCAGGCAAATGACCTGCTGAGACAGCTTCTCTCTTACACGGGCCTCTGTCACTAACTTCTACTAAGTCCAGGTAGAAGGCACAGTACAGAGGTTTACATGGAACGAAGTCCCAGAGGGGAGGTGAGAGGTGGCACCCAGGCTCAGATAGAAGGGCTAATGCACCTTGCACCCCTTTCATTGAGACGGGAGGAGAGCAGCAGGGAGTAGGCAGAGGCCGAGGGGGCAGAAGAAGAAAGACTGTTCCTGCTCTCATTCCCGTAAGCCTGGGAAGCCAGAGGGCAGGTCCTTTTTCCTTTAGACACAGCCTTGGTGTGCTCCAGGATGGTAGAACACCATGGCCCAGGGTCTGCCTACAGCTCAAGGCTGCCTGACTATAAATCCCCTCTCCACCGCTCCACTGCTCCCCAGCTGCATGGCTTTCAGGCAAGTGTGCCTCACTCTCTGCACTTGTAAAATGAGAATAACCATAGCACCTATCTTGTGGAGCTGATGGGAATATTAAATAAGAAAATTATGAAGTGCACAGAACAGTGACTGAAATGTCGGCAGTGCTCAATAAAAGTCAACAAATATTATGATGGGAGAAGCACCCTCATAAAGCATCCAGAGGGACACAACTGTAGCCCAGCACAAAGCAGCTGGGAATTGAGTAAGACCAAAGCTATTTAAGAGCCTGTGATGCTGCATGAGCTGCTTAACCTGCCCAGGGCTCCATTTCCCCATCAGTAAGGTGGAGGGATTGTACCAACCTCAGGGGGCCCTTCAGAGCATGCAAGACAATAGCATTTACTATAAAGAGGATAGTGCAGGGGCACTATTTAGTCGCTCCTTGTCCAGGAAGTTGCCTCTACTGCCAGGCTGGTTTCTGTCATTCTTTTTTTAAAGATTTTATTTATTTTTTAGAGAGAGAAGAGAGGGAGAGAAACATCGATGTGAGAGAGAAACACCTATCAAGTTGCCTCTCATATGCACCTTGATCAGGGACGGAACCCAAAACCCAGGCATGTGCCCTGACCGGGAATCAAACCAGTGACCTTTTGTTTTCTGGGACAGTGCCCAACCAGCTGAACCACAGTGGTCAGGGCAGATCCCTCCCATTCTTGACCTTCAACAACCAGCCTTTGGGCATTAAAAACACCAGCAATAATAAGCTGTGAATGTTTCTCTTGCCTTTATCTTTTTTCCATATTTCTTCCTGAACTCCCACTTGATTTTATGAACAAACTGAAATTGAATAAAATAAACAGAAGCAATAATAAATACGCTTTCATAATAATAATGCTTATTTCCAGCTGGCTGGATAAACCAGGCTTGCCAGAGGGCAGGCAGAATCCATTTTATCCTTTCTCCCCTTGCCCAGCCGGCATTCTCTTTGGCCCCCTTCCCTGCGCTGAGGCAAAACCTCAGGGGCCAGAGCTTTCCCCATTATTCTTAGATACTGAAAAGTCATCACGTTATTTTCAACCATTAAAGAGACCAATCTAATGTAACAGATAAATAATCAAAGCTATAGGCTTTTACTGCTTGGATGGGCCTTAGGGAAATTATGCTAAGTGAAATAAGTCAGAGAGAGAAAAGGTAAATATGGCATGATCTCACTTAAGGGTGGAATCTAAAAAAGCCAAACTCAGAGACATAGCCAGTGGAGTAACAGTCCCCAGGGCCTGTGGGTGGGAAGATGGAGAGATATTGGTCAAGGTGTATAAACTACCAATGATAAGATTAATGAGTTTGGGGATTTAATGTACAGCATGGTGATTACAGCTGATAACACTGTCTCACATACTTGAATGTTGCTAAGAGAATAGATCTTAAATGTTCTCACCACAAAAAGAGAAACTCTGTGGCAGGATGGAAGTGGTAGTTAATTAATGTGGTGGTAATCATTTTGTAGTTTATAAATGCGTCAAAGCAAAACATTGTCCACCTTAAACTTACATAATGTTATATGTCAATTACATCTTAATAAAGCCAGAGATAGGGAGGAACTACAAGCTTTCACCTGGTTAAAACTTTGCCCATTTCCTAATACAGTCTTGAGTAGGTAAGGGGATGTGCTCAATTTCTCTTTCCTTCTTACTCTACCTCCTCCTCCATTCACTAGTTGCTGATTATGAACCTTCAAGGTCTAGTACAGGGGGAACTGAGGAGGAGGTGGAGGAAAGAACTTACTTAAGTGAAGCACTTGTAAAAGGGCATTGGTGCTCTGTGGCATGGCAGACGCCCACAGCTGGCTCACGGTCTCCTGGAGCTGTGACTGTCTCTTTATTTTTAATTTTTTTTATCCTCACCAAAGGACATTCTTTTTTTCAATGCTTTTAGAGAGAGAGGGGAAGAGAGAGAAAGAAACATCAATGCAAGAAAGACGCATCAATCAATTGCCTCCTGTATGTACCTGAACTGGGGATCAGGGATCGAGGATTGAGGATAGAACCAACAACCTAGGTATGTGCCCTGACTGGGAATTGAACCTGCAACCTTTCAGTTCCTGAACAATGCTCCAACTAACTGAGCCATACCGACCAGGGCTATTGCTGTCTCTTTAGAAAACTTCCTGCTGGCACCTTCACAGCCAGCTCTTCTGTCTTAAGCAATGCCTATCCCCTGGCTCGCTGCATAGAACTCGCCCCTTTGCTGTGACTCCCAGCAGCCAATCCTTCCATGAAGGTAAGTGGACAACTGTCATTCGCACACCCTCTTGCATTTTTCCAGTTCCCACAGTAGGAGCCCCAGCTTCCCAAGGAAGAATCCATAATGCAACATTTTCCAGTTCCCATGGTGCTAGGGCATGGACATGTGACAAAGGTTTTGTTAACCTCGAGACACCACATGAGATGCTGGACATGAGTCCTGTGAGAAAGCAGACGGGTGGGCACAGGTGGGTGTGGCATCATGTGCTGACATGGGTGATGGCAGGTACAGCTAGGCCTGGAGTCAGCAGAGAGCCAGCAGCAGTTCGTCCTTGGGGGAGGTTTTGAGACTTGCTCCCAGGAGACCTGACTTAATACCTGTTCCAAAGTTTCTGTCAATCACTTATGCCCTCACCTGCTTACATCGACTGGAGGGGGTGCTCCATCTATAACTAGGAACTGGGAACTGTAAGACCACTGAAGCTCTCTTTGAGACAACCCCAGGCTAGCTTCCTTCAGGCGCCACATCCCAGCAGTCCACTGTTGCCAACAGTGCAGCCCGCTCAGACACCACCACCCACCTTCATTCTGCTCTCAGAGAGAGGGTGGTCAGCCCAGCCTCTGGTCTTCAGACTCTCCCTGTGAGAGTCAGACAGCAGTCCCTGGATCCCTAAGCTTCAGCAGACTGTTACTCATCTCTGCAGTGGCTCTCCAAAAGCCCTCCTCCCCTAGCTCAAGGTGACAGGAACACACTGCTTTCCCAACCCACAAGAGATGGGCACAGAAATGCCCAGAACCCCCATGATACACCCCATGGAATTCTTTTTCTCCTGACCTCCTCGCCTCTTTCTTCTCCTACAGCCCAGGCATATGGCTCTTGGGCACAAGCTGGTAGACCAAGCTTGGTCATTTCTCAATATGTTTGGCTTGGGGGCCTGGCCCCTTGCTCCGATGAGGCCATACTGGGCAATCGTTACACTGTTCTCAGCTTTCGAGGCTTATGAAAAACTCCAGGATAGAGAGAGTCCCTTTTTAACATTCTGTTGAAGATAAACATGCATGACGAATTTAATTTTTCAAAATAAAACCATACCAAAATTAGCCTTTAGTTCAAAATTCCAAATTTTCATCAAGTTCTCATTCAATAGTATGACAATCCAACATCTCCGGTTTGTGCTATCAGCACAGAAAATGCACATCCACTCATGTTGACAGGCTCTCACAGACTGACTCATGTGGCCATGTCGACAGGCTGCCCTGAGCTGACAAGGTTGTCAAACCAATAAATGGGCAGGGATGATGTCAGAAGACCAGTCCACCACTGCTGCCTGCATCCTGTGCTCATTATATGGAATGCCAGGTAGGCTGTGAATAGTTGGACAAAGAACACCTTGCCTGATCTTCATCTCTGTGGAAGCTGAGTCTGACAGGGAGCGCTGGCCTGCGAGAAATAGGTCACACTATTTCTGCAATTGTTTCCAACCTGTTACTGAAGGGCCCTTCATCTTTATAGGAGACTATGTTATTAGCCTTCTCTATCTTTAAAGTCCCCCCAACAGTTTCTGGGAGTCCTTCGGAGGTATCTGGTATGACTGTCCTCTCGGCTCCCCGGGGCATACACCATTTTTCTCTCTGTAACTCTGGATTCCTAGAAGGAACTACAGCGAAAGCTTCTTGTGCTCAAGAAGGCACACCAAACAGTGCAAAGACAGGATTGGGCCACATGGGGTTCCAGAAAGCCACTGTGTTATTGACCTCCTGCTTTTGCCAATGCCACTACCCACGGTGACTGCTGTCTGTGAAGTCACACACTTTCAAAGCTGCCCAAAAAGCCTAACGTGGCATGAAAGTGCTCCACTTTCTTCTAGGGAGAGACCGCTATTCCTCCTGGATGGCACTCTGCAAATACAGGTCCTAATGCTCATATGACTTGGGCTTCCAGGTCTTACATAGATTCTGGATAGGCTGGTCTTAGGTAAGACTTACAAGTATCCCCATGCCTGAACCTGAAAGAATTCTGTGACACAGGCCCTGGGATGCAGGCTGCTCGATTCAGACTCTAAGACACCTGCTGTGGAGCACATCTGGGCCTTGGGTTCTCTTCTCTCAAGGTGAGCTTTGTCCCAGGAGGTGCCCAGAGAATGCACTGCAAATGTGTGTTTGCATAAGCCAGACCCAGGTATACCCTGGGATGACAATAGCTTTGATTTTAATTGAGAACTCCGACTTCCCACACATCAAAAGCCACAACCATTTTCTAGAAAAACAATGCTTATCTTTTCAGAGAAAAAGTCAAACAGTCAAAAATTAACTACTGGATTTGCAACATCCACTAAATGCCAATCAAGGCAGAAATGTCGATATCTTGAAATAGAGGACTGGTTGCATTTCTCCAGAGAGCAAGGTAGCCCTCCAAGTGGGGAGAGCCCTCTGTGAGGTTCCCCCAGCCATTCCCGCCATGTGACCGCCCCACTCCCCGTCTTGCCAACCATCTTCCATGATCACAAAACAGTGCATGCAGTTTCCTGCAGCCCCACTGCCTCACTCTGGTGTTTCTGACCCCTGATATCTTACTAGACCACCCCCTGGGACCCCAAATTCTGACAGTCCTCCCCAGTATTATCTCTCTATACCTACCAACATTAGACCCCTCTATAGTACATGTTATGTAAAATATAATATGAAATATTATAGCACAGGTCGGCCAAGTTGGGAATTCAGAATTCAACTCAATAGTATGCACATATACTAATCCATCACCTGCTAGGAGACGAGTATTACATAACAGAGATGTGTCAGACTGACTTCACATTTATAAGAAGAATAATGCTTGATATTGCTGTGAAGAAGTAAAGGAACAATCTAATGCACACAAAACACTCAGAAAAGTGTCTGGTATCATTAGCATTTATGATAATTATTAGGGAAGATAGACATGGAAATGACTGTCATAACTTTATAAAATAAACTATTTAGCCGAGTAGTAAAAGTACAAACAACAACTATACACAATTCTATGTCCTGATTTAAGCCAAAGCTATGTCCACAGCTAAGACTTAGTATACACTTATCCATTTGAATTTACTCATTGGTTTGTCGTGACAGACCCTGTGCTGGGCCTGGAAGATAGAATGAGACGTAGGACCCGGGAGGATGCAGCCCTGCCCTTAAAACATCGACTATTTAGTTAGTAGTTAGACAGGTCTGGAGAATTGGAGACACAGTTTTCCACCAGATGTTGATCTGTATGAAGAACTAAGGAACCTCTTTTGAAAGAAGCTCATCCTTCAGCATTAATCACCCATCAGGTGTGGCATAGATTATTGGTCAATCCATGATTTGGCTCCTCTCCAGCCACCTGTGGCCAAGTGGGTGGGAATCATGTGGAAACATGGCTGCCACCTCCACTGTAGGGCTGTAGGCAGGGCTGTCCTCTAGAAGAGTGGGTAGGCTGGGCCCACAGCTTGACATTGTTTAATGCCAGCAGGCAGGTGTGGAAGATCATTCAAGGTTGTAGGGCAATGTGGCCAAGGTACAGGGGTAAACAGAGTGGTCACTCACGCTAGTCTGAATGCAAGAAAAAAGATGGAATAATTGACTGGTCCACTTCTTCCATGCCAAGTCTCCTGGTCTCTTTATGTCCACAACTTCCCACTGCTGTTTAGAGTGATTCGTGTATTCTGCTTTAAGGTAAGGTCGAAATAAGCTCGCAACCTTACTTATTTCCCAAAATTTCCCCTTAAATTCCCAAGTCCTAAGAAAAAGGTATTCCTTTATTTGACTTCTCTTCACAGCACTGCCATGGCCTTCCCATCACCCACTCTTGAAAACTTGACATTCTCTTTGACGCTGCTGTTTTTCTTGCCCCCTTCATTAAGTCAATTGCCAATGACTTTGGGAAGCAGTCCAGAGTAGCCAGCACAACTTCTGCAGTCTTCCAGACCTGAGGACAAATTCTAGCTCTAGCACTCACTAACATGGGGTCTTTAACAGATTACCACATTGGTGAGTCTCAGTGTCATGATATGTAAAATAAGACTAATAACACCTACCTTATAATATCACCATTGGGTTAAATAAAATATCGTTAAGCAATTCTCTAGCTGCGCATAGTGAACTCTCAATAACCACAAGCTGTTATTTGCTACCTTGGAGAGGCATTTCACATCTATTATCTCATCTCATTTTCAGACACACCCTAGTGGGGCAATAATAACCTCCTTGTCTTCCATTGTTTCTCTCTCCAACCTGTTATATGCCCAGCTGTCAGAAGACTGTTCCTAAAAACAACTCCAACCCCGTCCCTGCCCAGACTGGAAACCTTTAATGACTTCTCCAGTGTCAGGCCAATAAGTAAAGTTCAGACTCTCTAGCGTGGAATTTAAAGTGTCAGGTTTAGACCCCCTCTTTCCCTCCCTGCCCCCCATGGAAACTTCCAACCTACTCAAACTGATGAGTTACCGATGACCCCCAAACTTTTGTTGGTGCTTTTCTTTGCCTCATTGTCTCTTTTCTATCAAAATGCTACCCATTTTCCAGCGCTCTGTTTTGTTTTCCCTTCACCCACAAAGACTCTGAATCACCAGGTTTAAATCAGTGTTCTCCCTGAGTTTCCATAGAACATTTCAGCACCTCACATATGGTATATTCTACCTTCTATCATTACAGTGGCATTATTGGTGTAAGAGCCTTAACTCTTTGTGATGAAAGCAGAGATGAAATAAATATATTCACATACTGGAGATGGTATGAAGGCTTAAAACAGCTAAGAGTTATGTAGATAGACCCTTCTCTTCATAGCTTATACATAAGATACCATGCTTTGGATAATAAGACCCAACCACCCTGGCTACAAATGATTGAAGAGAGCCTTGTGCCCAAGCCATAGACATCTGTTTTATAGGCACATTCTCCTAGGAAAGTTTAAATTTGAGCCACATAGAAAGAGAGTAGTTGGAAGAACCAGCATTTAAGAGACCCTAAGAAGCCACCAGAGTTGCCAGTGAGCAGATGTCATGGGGCAGAAGCCATGAGTGAGCAAGAAGCATGAGCTTGAGCAGAAAGTAGAGGGAGCCAGATGTCAGTGAGAGAAGTAGACACAGACTCAGTTAAATAGAATCAACAAAGGGAAAGCTGAATCACCTGAGGAATGAACCACTAGAGCTGCTGCTGGGAGCTGGAATGGCGTGATGTCCTGAGCAACCTTCCACTGGGCGGGCTCTTCAGCTGCTATTGACCTTCTGTGCTTTCTTACTAGCTAAGCGCCCCTACAGTAAACCCCCTTGGGGCAACAGAGTAAATATTTGTTGTCCACGGTCCAGAAGAACCTCCTCTTCTGGATAGTACATCCAGACATGAAACAGCTCTCTCTCTGCCCAGTTTCTTCTGAACTACAGATTTAGTCCTCTCTGCCTTGCCCCATAGCACTTTAGTGAAATGCGTAAATGCTTACGGCCTTTCAAACTGTCCAAACAGTAGGTGTCTTAAAGTTTCTGTGACCTGTTTGCCTTCCTCCTGACCTTGGCAACTTATTGCTTGATACCATCTTGTTTGACGGTTCTGGCTCATCTCTTTGTGTCCTAATTGGCATATGTCAGCTTCTTAAACCAGTAGGTTACACAAGAGCATCATCTCAACTTTGTAGATGAGACAGCTGAGGCACAGACAGATTGAAGTGTGGCATGGGTGCTGTAGTTTAGAAGCAAGAATGTAGTTTAGAATTCTTGAGATGTCCCAGCTATTATCTTCCCCTGGTCCCTATGTGATTAGATTGAGGTGAATGAATATGAATTTAAAAAAAGAAGAAGAAGAAGAAATCATCTACTACCTTCCAAAGTGGGTAGTAACTGAAGCAGTAATTTAACATAATGATTGACTTCCTCCTGGGAGCCCTTTCAAAACCTACTGAAAATGATAGCTTCCAAGCACTCACCTGAAGCATCAAGCACCGTGGTCACGAGCAAAGATTTAATCCGGAAATGGCATGGATCTGAGGCCAGTTGGCTGTCTTGCTATTTCACCTTTGAATTTGACTTCATCAACAAATTTTCTCTTGCCAAATGCTCTGCTGTGGGTTGTTAAGAACTTGAAAGCCAAATTGCAGAGACAAGTTTGCACCCAAATAATTGAAAGCCAACTGGCAGGAAAGAATTAATTCTCAAAACAATTATGAGACAGCAAGCTCGCCATCCCCATTTTGAAGAAAAGTAGACTGAGTCTCAAAAAAGAAACCCCACTAAATAAGTTTTCATGACCACCCAAGAAGGAGATCGGAGCCTCAAATCCACGTTGCTAACTGCTTATACCACCCTTTGTCTCCTGCTGCAGGATTCTGCCTTTTCACACCCTGCCATTTAGAGAGAGCTGGCTGTTGCCTAAATTTCAGTTTTCAATCAGACATTCAGACTCTGTAAACTATAGTTTTGGCTAAAATGAAAAAAAAGTCAGGGGAATGTGATTCACAGTTCACATAGACTTTGTGATGTGCTGAGCTTGGTATAGCAATTTCAACCATAATCAATTGGCATCCAAATCAGACAATAGAGATGCACATTAACCTTTAAATAAATGTAACATCACACATCCAGAAGCAAACAAAACTATACACAAGAACCCGAAATTGAATGGAGTGAGCATCTATTGTCTTTTGTTTGTTCGTTTGTTTTGTTATGCTTTAATCTCCTGTGCTCTTCCCACCCTCCACCTTATTCCTTTCAAGGTAATAAAACCACTCTTTCCTAAGAGAAATCCATTCCATGTTGACCTTCAGCCTCATCACCTAACTGATCAAATCACTCCCTTCTTCTAAATACAATGCTAGGTTCAAGCATAAACTTTGACTCAAGCAGGCCAAGCAGAATTGTCCATGAAATTTGATATGTGGACACATTTATGGATTATTAGCCAGAAGGATGCAAGCTCCAGCCTTCCAGCAACCATATTTTCAGGGCACAAAGAGCCCATTTAAGGAACAGATTATTAGAGATGAGCAGAGCCAACAGATGGAGAGAAAGAGCCAATAAATTATCCCCATTAAGTTGAATTTTGGCTACAAGCAATCAAAGTTATCCTACTAGATACAACACAAGATCCAGCATTTTTGTAGGAGCTGGCGAGTGGCTCAAATGTTTCTGGCAGGGAAAAGAGTGACAATAAAAATGTGGGTATTGTAGGTTCATATAGGGTGGAATCTAGAGTAATTTACCCATTTCATGCAAAGATTTGTTTTTGGTTTTGATTTTGGAGAAAGATTGAGTGATCAAATGAGAGGAACATAAGGAGACAGAAAAATATCCTGAGGTAACCATCATTAATATTTTGGTATAAATATAAATTCATTGAATAGAGCAGGAGCTGGCCAACTTTTGCTATAAAGATCCAGATAGTAAATATTTTTGGCTTTGTGTGCCATATGGTCTCTATTACAACCTGCCATTATATCCATAGACAATACACAAATGAATGGGTATAGCTGAGTTCCAGTTAAACTGTATTTACAAAAACCGGTGGTGGGCTAGTTTTGGCCTGCAAGTCATAGTTGAGTGACCCTTAGGATACAGGATCAGCTGATCTAGCAGGAGCTGAAAACTACAGTGACATACACAAACTAGAAATGCATTTTCTTTTTCAGGAACAGTTTCAGAGGCGTAAAGAGTACAGGGCTGCTGTGACAACTCCCCTGCGTCAGAGGCCCAAACTCCTTCTGCCTTGTTGCTTCACCACTCCTAGGATGTTGCCCTTGTGCACATGAGCTGAGACGATTTTGTGGGCATGAGGAAACTTCCCCCTTTTCCTCTCAGTTCTTCTGGCTGGTCAAGTAATTAAAATGATGGAAGGCAGCGTAACAGGAGAAAATCAAATTCTAATATATGAACATGGGGAATTTACATAAACACAAAACTTCCAAAGATAGTAAAACAAAATTAGTTGTAAATGTCACTCTAGACGAAGGAGGGAGGAGTAGTATCTAAAACTTCACAGGGAAGTAGAGCAATTTATAAGGAGATGGAAACCAGTTAATATTTAGTAAACAGATGTTGGTTGGGCTATTTCGAAGCAGAGGGGACTGAGATCCAATGGGCCTGGCTGGGCTCCTCCCTGTCTGTCATGCTAGTGTGGGCGGAGCCCCAGTTATCTCTGACGACACCTCCCTTCCTGGAGCAGGTGCTCTATCTTAAATTCCTTTTAGGCACTAAGGGGGAGATCAAAGATTTTTCCTGAGTCTTTTGTTTCTTAAAAATAATCACTTTAAATAATCAATATCTCAAAGATGCATATTTTGGGTGGCAAACTTTGCTCCTCTTCAATGTATTACCATGTCCACTCTCCAGCCAGAGGGAAGGGAGGGTGAGGGGAGGGAATGGGGGGAAAGAAAAGCTCTGCCCTTCCCTGTAAGGATGTCAGCCAGGAATGGCATGCATCACTGTCACTCACATCCACTGGACAGGATTTAGTCATGTGACCATATCTAGCTGCACATATCTAGGAGGCTATATCTAGGAGACTGGAAAATGCAGACTATATTCTGGGCAGTATGTGGCTAACTAAAAATTAAGGTGTGTTTCTATTATAGAAAAGGGGGAAACGTGTTAGGAGACAGCTGGCTGCCTTTGCCACAACTTTCCTCCTGTCTTTCACTTGAATAGATATGTGCATGTGAGGACAGTCTTCTCATCCCCCAGTCCCCATCCCACAGGCTAGGAAGAAACCTGGGAAAGAAGTGCTAGGACAGAGGCCTTCACTGTCAGATTGATAGAACAGGTTTTGTAATCTAACTCTGAGTTTGAAGGTGGATAAATGTCCTTTAAAGATAGTAAATTATAGCTATATCTTTGGGGTGACATGACTATCTTGTCTAAACATGAGGTTTTCCAGCAGGACTTACAGCAGTCAAAGGACATAGATTTGGGGTTAGATGCTTGGAACAAAGTCAAGTGTCATTAGGAGTGAGAAACAGTTTCAACTCTTCTAGTTTTTGACTCTAAGTTCAAGTTTCTCCACCATCAGGAGAAATGGAAACCTAGGCTATGCCTTTGACTCACAGGCAGGTTCCAGGAGAAGGAAAACTGTAAGACACGAAAGAGGATATGAGACTTGGTGAATTCTGAGAAAAGCACAGTATGTCCCAGAAAAATGGGGTGGAGTGAGCTCGCCAGGACTTATTTAGGAGGAAAGAGTTCGGGGGAGAGAGAATGAAGAAAGAGAAAGGAGAGGGAGCATTAGGACAAGACAGATCATCTGTGTGTGTAGGGGGGGTGGCAGGATCTGGAGCCCCATCTGGCACATCCTGAGGTCTGGGCAGTGCACACCCCCCTCCCACTTTGGTGGGAAGGGGAAGGAGCCAGCTTAGAAGCACAGTTGATTTTCCACAGCCCCAACTCAGGAAAGTGTTAATAAATCCTTGCAACCTCTGAGTAATAGGCTGCTTAAACTTCCCCTGGGAGATAGGTTTTCATGTGATTGCTCTAGAAAAGGCAACCAAAGTGGTATCGGGAACCAGGGAAAAACAGTCCCTATTTTTTACTTACCAGCAGGCACTCTCTTGGTGGATCACAGGACGACTGAGGATTCCACTCGTGACAACAACACAACTAGAGCAACAGAATGACAGAAGTCCACGTGCCCACACTCAATGCATGGATGGAGGCACACCCATCCTCTATGGCGTGCCTGTCACAGATGGTATGTATACGCTGCCTACATGCCCCAATCCCACTTCTAGATTTTAAAGCACTTAAGAATTGCTGTTTTATATGTCCATCTTTGCATTCCTGAGGGGGCAAGCACCAACCTTTCTATATGTATTGATTCCTTGAATAAAGGAGATCATTTAATCTGCAATTTCTTAAAAAAAAAAAAAACATTTATGAAGCACCTATTGAAGCTCAGTCATGGGCTTCAGTCATTTGGCACCAGTCATTTGGAAGACAAGATGAAAATTCATAATTCTCGCCTTAAAAGCTTTTAGCCTAGGAGGGAAATAGACACTGAAATGGACATACATTGTTGTTTGGCTTCCAGACCTGGACCCCAATGTCCTTTTAGTAAATCATTCCCTCTTTTGAGAAATTGCCCCTACTATGTGTTTGGGATGGGTAGTGCTGTCTCACAGCACAGAAGCCACAGAGGCTAGATGCTCCTCTCTCTCTCCTTTTCTACACCTGGTGCAGGGTAGGCCCAGCCAGTCAGATGCTCTCCTGGGACTCGAGGTCTCGATAATGTGAAAGAACCTTGGTATGGCTGGAGGTTATAGCCATCGTGATGTTGGTGGCAGATCCTCTTGTTCTTGCCCATTTTTCAATAGTCTTTGATTTGGGGAACCCCTAGTGTCATTCCAGCCAGTTTGTTTCTTTTCCTTAAGATTTCCAGAGTCTGGTTGTGGCCAAAAAACAAATCCCTTGATGATGCAGAAATGCTATCCTTTCAAATACAAAGATGAGAAATCTACCCTAACCATCTCAAATAAGTGGAGAATTTATTGTAGTGATGCAGTGAGCAATATGGGAAGTGCAGATGCATAAATTTATGGTCAGACATCATCACAGGAGAGTCTTCATGTAGCTTGAGCTTAACAGATAGTTCTGGGTCTAATCAAATATACCGCAAATACTGTAGGCTCAGATAAATATACAATAATAAACTGATAAGCAAAGAATTGTAGTTCATGATAATGACTATGAAAGAATGAGCCCTGGCTGGTGTAGCTTAGTGGATTGAGTGATGGCCAGTGAACCAAAGGGTTGCTGGTTTGATTCCCAGTCAGGGCACATGCCTGGGTTGTGGGCCAGGTCCCCAGTGGGGGTCATGTGAGAAGCAACCACACATTGATGTTTCTCTCCCTCTATTTCTCCTTCCCTTCCCCATCTCTAAAAATAAATAAATAAAATCTTTGAGAAAGAAAGAAAGAAAGAAAGAAAGAAAGAAAGAAAGAAAGAAAGAAAGATCTATTTACTAGAGACAAAGGAGATTCTAGGACTCTCAGCTCCTCTTGACACGAATACTGACTCCTACACATCTGCTTCTTTCAGTCCCACCGTCGAGTGAATTCTAGGCTCCCTATAACACATCTTACAGCTTCTGCTTACTCAGAGTTTCTGATGCCTCACACTTTGAGCTTTCACATCATAGCTTCTGCACTGTCCCATGTTGGGTCCTCTGGGAAGCAGGCCCTGAGAAGGAGATCAGCAGACCAGAGGTTTATCAGGGCACGCCACTTGTGAAAGGGGAAAGAAGTTGATAGAACTGGGTGGACAGAGAAGTTGAGCTGCAGTGCAGTCTTGCCTTGCATGGCCAACTTGTCCTGGTTAGCCTGGGACTTACCAGGGTTTAGCCCTGAAAGGCCCCTAGAACTCACTCTATCCTGGGCAAACCAAGATGGCTGGTGACCCCTAGCATTGACAAAGACCCTGGCCAACTACACAAGGTTGCTTGGAAGCTATGATGGCATTTCAAATTTTTCCTGAGGTTGATCCTGCTTTGGGGTCAGCCAGCCATTGGATATGAGCTTCCTGGGAATCTTAGGAAGGGAGGGGGAGCTGTCTTTGGGAGACATTGCCAAAGAGAGCTGACACCTGGGGGCTGTCATGGGCACACTTCCCGCAGAAGGGGAAATAAACCCTTCATTCCTGAATGGGACCCAGCAGCACATCACAGCATCTACTACCTCAGGTTCTCTGTAGGTCATACTTTCAGCTTAAGTTCCTACTGCTCATTGCTGAAGTCGTTCCCAATTCAGATCCCTGGCCATGAGAATCTGACCTGACCTGACCTATACCACAGGTCACTCACCACCTGGAGACTGGCTCCCTTGTTTACTCAGCTCTGGCTGGAAGCATAATCACAGGGCAGAAACATGCCGTTCAAGATTCATCCCCCTGACAAGGTCTGTGGGCAGGGCTGGAGTAAATCCTATTGGTGGGCATCCTAAATGGCTTGACCATATACCAACAAACATGGGTAACATGCCTTACTAGAAGGAGCATATGATAGAAATACATTAGCCCTTGAACAACGTGGGGGCTATAAGTGCCAAACTCTGTGCAGCTGAAAATTTGCAAATAACTTTTGACTCCTCAAAAACTTAACCAGAAGTCTTGCTGATAACATAAACAGTTAACTAACACATATTTTTTGTTATATGTATCAATATTATACACTGTATTCTTACAATACGATGAGCTAGAGAAAAGGAAATGTTATTAAGAAAACCCATGTATAAGTGGAGCCACACAGTTCACATCTACGTTGTTCAAAGGTCAACTATATAGAAGATGGAGTATTTAAGTATCTAGTGGATAAAATATATGTTTATACAGTTTGTGTACTGTGAAAAGCACAAGTCTGCCTGGTAGAGCCCAGAAAGTTTCCCCAAAGACTTGAATTAGGACAAGAAGGATGAGCTGGGAGTAGGGTTTTACTGGGCAGGTCAGTAGAAAGAGACACTCCAGGGAGAGAGAGCCAAGTGTGCACAGGCAGAGAGGAGCGAAGGGAACTGGAGCGGCCCTGGAGGAGCTGGCCTCCCAGCCACCCCTGCACTCACTGCCTCTCAACCAGGTGCCTGGGAGGCATTTTTGGCAGCTGCTCAGAGGGAAACCTGCCACCCATTGAATCATCTGGGGCACTCCCTGTTCCCACCTTTCATGAGCTAGTGCCAGCGAGTTCTCTGGGCCAAGTCTTGCCCCACCCTGATCCTGTTTGACTGCGTGCTCTGCCAGGATCCTCGCAAGGGGTGGCATGGCCTGGGGCCCCTGCTGTTCTTTGGTCAACAGCAGCAGCCAGGTCAGTGCAAATGCTGATCCCTCCTCACAGTGTGGGGCTCCCATTGATGTCAGTTAGGCCTTGGGGGGTTAGGCAACAGGTGGGTTTAGCTGCCAATTTGGCTGCTGTTTCTATTTCAGCACTAAGAATGGAAGGATTCCCAGGAGACATGTGGAAGTTCCATCTACAGTTTCCAGAGACGCTCAAGTTTGCTGACTTTTAAGCATCACACAACACAACCACGAAGAAGATATCACCATCCAGGAAGTTTGCAAGATATTAGCTAACAGTTATCAAGCATTATTATGTGCCAAACAGTAGTTTGTAGGAATTAGTTTGTATAGTTCTCATGAAAACCCTGTAATATAGATACTATCATTATCCTATTTCCCACATGAGGAAATCGAAGTGCAGAAGGGGTGACGTAGCTGTGCCTGTAATCACACATCGCCAAGTCGATTTTCGCCCAGGCATCCCCTCCGCCTCAATCACTACAGAACCCGTGCTGTGATGATTTAACTGGCAACTTCTGAGGTGGTGTCTGAAAATGAGCTTCGATTTATTGACATTGAATTCTTTCCATTCATCTACATATTAGTTCAATGAGGGAGCCAGGGAGTCATTGCTCTCTGATTTTATAGACAAGGAAATGGAGGCTCAGAGAAAAGAAAGTGAATTAATAACCGTTGAGTGGCTGGAATGGGGACCTCCAATACATGCTCTGCTTCCCAGTCTAGACTGTGGTGCATCATTTCAAAGTGGCCTCAGAACATTTGTACTCAAAAGAATGTAATGAAAAGAAGAATAAACTCTGGCATACTCACAATGGTAAACCTGCTTTTGCCCCACCCTGTGTATTCCCCACTGTTCTTGAATAAAATCTTGGACCTCACTGTCACTGTGAAAGCAGGGGAAAAAAAACCTACTATGAGCAAGTCATTTCTATTTTTTAATCCAGTTAGGATTATGACACCTACAGTTGTGTATTCTTCATTGCTTACCATTGTACTGTGAACTTCTCCCAGGCCATTAAAGATTCCTCCAAAATTGCGGGGGAAACCCACAAAAATATGAAATGGATATATGGACCCTAAAAGTGCCCAAGAGTGACCACACATTGGTTTTGTGCTTGTATTTAACATAGCAGACATTTCCCAAGGCATAAACATGAAATAAAATGAGAGTACTGTTGACATGGAAAGAAGTCCGAGTGGAAGTCAGGACTCTGGGGTTAGGGTCTCTGCTCCATGGTGAGCGCCAGTGACCTTGACCAAGGCACTTACATTTAGGGACCTCGTGTTCCTCTTCTGAAAACCAAGAGGTTGGGATTTAGTGAACTTATTGTCCCTTTCAACACTTAGAGACTGATAATGATATTGGATTGAATATAACCGGATTACCTAGAAATACTCAAATCGGCGGAGTCTCAGAATGGAGCTGTGGAGGACCCAGCAGCTGTGTGGTGCCGACTGGCCCGTTCACTATCAGGTGTTCCCTCCCTGTGTGGTCTAACTGGCATGGAGGGTTTCAATGGGCATCACACGAAGTTTTTAAAAATATTTGAGGCAGGGGAATCATTAAAAAGAATCAAAGCAAATCCAAACTTACACCTAACTGGTAAGTTAGGCCCCGCATAGCTCACCTCAATAGATAGAACATTCAGGTTGTGCGCTTGCTGCCGTCCTTCTCACTAGGGGGTGGTTAAGTCTTCCAGCTTCGAGTCACCGGAAGTAAACTCTCCCGGTTGGTCCGCTTTCGCGCCATCCTCCTGGACGGACTACATACTTGTCTGCTTCTGTTGGTAGGAACAGCTCTAAACATTCTAGAAACATGCATGTTGAATCTACTTCTCAGGTTTCCCTGCCTGGATTCAATCCTTATTTTTCAAGTTTAAGGTCTCTGCTCAAATGGCAGCAGCAGTAAGTCCTGCCGCTGTTCTTGTTCTTTTTCTCATGACTTTTGTCCTTGGATTTCCCCACTCATGTATCCCATTACAACCCCTGCAGTAGACAAGTGTTTCTGAAACTTAAACAATGTTTTACTCCCTTTATCAGAAGAAAAAAATCCTTGCGGCTTCCCCACCACCATCACTCTGCTACAATTGACTTAAATTATTTTTTTTATATCACCTGAACATGTACAAATATAAAAAAAGGTTTTAAAAAATCCTTAGGTTTACAACTCATATGTATATATAAGACCGGAACAATCTTACAAGTGCATTGCAAACAACACTGTAAAATATTAGCGTGCTGTAGTAGATGATGCTGTCTTAAATTGCTGGCATTACATTTCTGCACAAAATGGGACTGGTACAGGCTGCCATGGCGTGGGCTCCTCTGAGTTCGGTGTGCCCGTGCCACCATGTGCCATGTGAGGACTCAATGCTCCCATCTTTTCTGCCATCCAAACTACTGTCAAGTCTTCCTTTGTTCACCACACCAACCCACCTTTGCTTGTGATAAACACACCATGTACATATTTTAAAACAAAAGTTGTATATACATTAGGTATATAGCATGATGGTTTGATATCATAACCACAGTGAAATGGTTACTACAGGCGAGCTAATTAACATATCTTTCTTTCACTAGCTACCACATTTCCAGTACTCAGTACAGTATTATTAACTATAGTCATCATGCTGTAGGTTAGATATCTAGACTTATTCATCCTACATAAGTCTGACTTTGTGACCCGTGACCAGAGTTTCCCCATGTCCCACACCCTCCCACCCTTGGTAACCTTCATTCTTTTCTCTGCTTCTGTGTTTCTGACTTTTAAAGTTTCCACCTCTAAGTGAGATCATGCAGGGTTTTTTTTTTTCCTTTCTGTGTGTGGCTTATTTCACTTGGTATTATGTCTTCCAGGTTCATCCATGTTGTTGCAAATGGCAGGATCTCATTTCTAAAGTCAAGCAATTTTCTATTGTACATACTACATCATAACATCATCATCCATTAGTGGACACTTAGGTTCTTTCTTTATCTTGACTATCGTGAATAATGCTGCAATAAACACGGGAACACAGATTCTCTTTGAGGTACTAATTTTACTTCCTTTGGGTATGTACTGAGAGGAGCAATTGCTGGTTCATCTGGTAGTTTTCTGAGGAAATGTTATACTGTTTTCAATAACGGCCGAACCAGTTTCCAATCCCACCAACAGTGTTACCAGGACCCCCTTTGCTTCACATCCTTGCCAACACTCAGTATATTTTAGTCTTGATAATAACCATCCCAACAGGTGTGAAGTGAAATCTCATTGTGGTTCTGTTTTGCATTTTCCTAATTATATTGAGCACCTTTTCATATACCTATTGGTCATTTTTATGTCTTTTGGAGGGAAAATGTCTATTCAGGTGCTTTGTCCATTTTTTAATCAGGTTGGATTTTTGTTGTTTTTGCCAATGAGTTGCATGAGCTTCTTATATATTTTAGAATCCCTTATAGGATATGTTTTGCAAATATTTCCTCCAAATTTGGAGGTTGCCTATGCACTTTGTTGATGGTTTCTATTGCTGTGCAGAAGCTTTTTAGTCGGATGTAGTCCCACTTATTTTTACTTTTGTCGTCTGGGCCTTTGGTGTCACATCCAAAAAAGTCTTCATGAAGGGCAGTGTTAAGGGGCTTTTTCTCTGTTTTATTCTAGAAGTTTTAGGGTTTTCAGTTTAGTCTTTGTTCATTTTGAGTTGATTTTTGTGTATGGTAGAAGATAAAGAATCAGTTTCATTCTTCTGCATTTAGCTATCCAGTTTTCCCAGCACCACTCACTGAAGAGACCATCCTTTCCCCACTACAAATTCTTGGTACCCTTCTCAAAAATTAGTTGACCACATAGGCTTGGGTTTATTTCTGGGCTCTCTCTTCTGCTCATTGGTCTATATGTCTGTTTTTATCCCAGTGCCATGCTACACTATTTACATGTTAAAGCTTTCTCTTCTTTTCTCATTAGTCTGTGATAATTTAGGTTGAGTACCATTGTGAGAAAAACACAAATACAAGCAGTGAAAGGTTGTGGTACTCCGAGGTTACTGGGTTTTAAGGTGAGTATCTTTCAAACTGGATGAATGACCTAATAATGGGTCATGAAATAAATGTAGTGAGTTGCAGCAAGCCCTTCTGCTTTTTAAAAAATGATAAAGAAAATATCAAAGAGTATCACATGATGTCAAAGTAAGTACTGTGTACAGAAAATTGATTCTGTCTTACACACCCACACACACACCCACACACACACAGAGGCCACCATCCACGGAGATGCTGGCGTGACCTCTAGAACAGGGTCGTACAAGCCCCTGCATTAGGTGGAATAATAGCTCCCAACAATATCAGATCCTAATCCTTGGAGCCTGTAATGTCACTTTATAAAGAAAAGCATTCTTTGCAGAAGTGATTAGATTAAGGACCTTGAGATGACTAGGTTACCCTGGATTATCTGTGTGGACCACAGTAGTGCAAACACAAGTGTTCTTATAAAAGAAAGGTCAAGGGCAGTTTGCCACGGACAGAGGCACAGCTGTGTTTACACCTTGGTTTTGACCCCAGTGAACCTGATTTCAGACTTCTGGCACCCAGACTGTGAGAGAATAAATTTCTGATATTTTAAACCACCCGTTTGTGGTCATTTGTTACAGCTATCGCAGGAAATGACTACCCTCTCCTCTCCTCTCACCTCCGATGGCTGTTACATCCTGGGGTGGTTGGGGGGGCCCTTGGAGGATATCTCAAGACAGAGGTACAGAGTGGTGAAATTTAGGAGGCTCAGAGTTATTTACCAACTGGCTTGAATTATGTCCACAGTTTCACAACTGGTGCAGCTGTCCTGGCCTCGACAGGCTTCCTGTCAGCACTATGATGTGAGCATAAATACCAGTGTATGGAAACCAGGTCACAATACACAATGGGCTTCTTCTGTGGGTGGATGCCATAAAGAAGAGAGAGAGAGAGAGAGAGAGAGAAGAGAAGAGAAGAGAAGAGAAGAGAAGAGAAGAGAAGAGAAGAGAAGAGAAGAGAAGAGAAGAGAAGAGAAGAGAAGAGAAGAGAAGAGAAGAGAAGAGAAGAGGAAAAAAGAAAAAAACAGAAGGCCACGAATGCAGATGACCCAGAATATGCTTGGACTGACTAACTTCTATTTATCTTTTTCAGGTTTGCATCAATATGAAAACACAAAATTAAATATCCTCATAGAAAATCTGTAGACTCCCAAGATTCACTGACAGTGCTCAAGAACTCTCAGACCCCAGTTTGAGAAACTCAGTAGATGCGCTTCCCCCTAGCATGAGGCACAGAGCAAGCTCTTCTATATCTCTTCTACCTTGAGTATAATTTGTGTGAGCTCACCCACCCACAGACCATGCCCAGCTGCACTCCCTTCTGAAGCTGCTCTTGGCCCCTGCTCCTCAGCATGGCACTTTCACATGGGCCACCTGCCCAGTAGGACAGGTCTCAGGCCTCTGGTGGACCTGCCCTTGGCAGTGCAGACTGGAGCCATGCTGACCACCTGCCCTCACCCTGTCCTCCGGCCTCTCTTGGCCTGAGGGCCTCACAGTCTTCTTGTTCCTGGGAGCCCTGGGCTCTTTCCTGTCTATACTTTCAAAGGACTTACTTATTCTGATGATTTTACAAGCAAAGATTTTTAGCAAAATGCTGTTTTAAACACAAAACAAAACAAAAAGCCTTTTTCTTAGGTATAAGAAACTTCTTTTTCTTGGGCCTGATTTCTGCTTCTCCTAGATTCTCAAAGTGTTGTCCCCCATCCCAAGTTCTGATGTAAGAAGGGGTGGGACTCTTACTTGACAACCAAAAACTGTGCTTCTACCCCCAAACACCCCAATCTCAACTGAAATACCTGTTTCTGCCCTTCTGAGTGTGTGTGCTCTGTTCTGCCCCATTCTAGGTGGATTTTACTATTATCACTGGTAGTTCTGCCTTTGCAGCAGAAGAGCTTTAAGCAACCAATGCCTGGAGCTCCTATTCCTGTAGCACCCAAACCTCCTAACTCTTTCCCCCCTCAGGTTACTGCCAAGCTCAGTTCCACCTTAGGGACACCAGAGGTGCTACCTGGGCTGAAAGCTTTCTCTGCATGATCCAGGTGTCCTTTTCACTGGCCAAGCTATTTCTTTACACATACATCAACTAACCCTGCAGGTCACCCACATCAACAGAGCTATAGAGCCCTTTACTTTCTGTATTCACGTACATCTGACCCTCTGATCCTCACCACATCCAAGGGCACTGGTTGTGTTTGCATCATCTCATCTTACAAGTGAAAAAACTGGGGCTCAGAGTTCAAGAGACCTGTTACCCACCATCTAGTAAGTGGTACTGCTGGCTTAGGATGCCCATTTTCTGGCTCTGGGTTTGGTCCAATTTCCACTCCACCTCCTGCCTTATTATCTTGGTATAGTAATGCTAAAATGAGGGAAAGGAAAAGGGGAATTCTCTACCCTATTCCTCCAAAAGGGGCTGTCAGCCTGGAGTTACACAGACTCTTCCCTACTCTGAAGTTGAATGAGTTTATACATTAGCCTTATGTATATAGTAGCTATACATTATGAGCCGTAACATAGATGAAAACCCTGGTACAGTTTCAGGGTGCACAGGGAAGGCCCTCCCCTCACCCTAAAACCTGACTAAGTGTCTGAAATCAAAACTCAACTATTAGAGTCCGTTTATTTTCAGTCTCAAAGTCATGGGGCAGCAGAGCTTTAGAATCAGACACATCAGAATTCCAACCCATCTCCGCAATTCAGATGTGTGGAGAAAGGGTGAGGGCATTCCCTAGGCTCTCTCTAAGGGCACTAATCTAATTCATGAGGGCTCCGGCCTCATGAACTAGTCACCTCCCAAGACCTCACCTCCAAAACTCTCATATTGGAATTAAGTTTCAACATAGGAATTTGGGGAGGTGGACACAAACGTGCAGTCTATAGCAGTCCTCTTTGGCAGAAACCTAAGCGGCTCTGCTGGATATTTAAGAAGGAGGAGCTGAGTTCAGCTGCAAGGAGGGAGCCTCAGCACAGTGAAGGCAAATGACATTCTGATCTCCGCAGCTCATGCACAAAGGTGGCACCAGCCTCTGGTGGAGAAGCACCTTGGCCAAGCTATGGGAGCTGAAAAGGTCAGCCCAGTTGTGGTAGGTGTGCACCCTCCAGGGCCATACCTGGCAGCTCTGCTTAGGGAGGAAAGTCAAGTATAGACCCACCTTCACAATCTAGGAAGCTAAAAATCCCTTCTTTCCCAAGATGCCATCACCTAGCCTCCTGTTCCTCCTCTCTCACCTCTGCATTCTAACCAAATGCACCCCCACACTGTACCCAGACCTGCCCCACAAGTCCTCCCCTGTTGATATCCACACTCCCAGCCTCCACACCTGCTACTATGGTGAGGAAATTGCGGGGGAGTTCTTGTCAAGTACCCAAAAGCAAGGAGGTGTGGGGGAAGCATTTGCCCACGATGGCAGTAAACAGTGGATGAAAACAGCCTGCTCCCCAGGGTATACCTCCACTCTGAGTTGCCACTTGTAGCACCCTGGTGAGGGTCAGACCTGTCAAAAATTTAGTTTTTTCACTGGAAAAAAAATCAGTTATAATGGGCACTTAGAAACATCATCAAGACTTCCAGTCAAGATGGAGGAGCTGGTAGACACACTTTGCCTTCTCATGCAAACATAGAAAGAATTACAACCAGATCTCAAAAGCTGAGATGCTGTCAGGCTAATAACACCCAGAACTGTCAGAAAACCAAGCTGTTTGGAATTCTGACAACCAAGGATTTAAAGAAGACACATTTATCTAGACAGGTAGGAGGGGTGCAGTTGTGGAGACAGGCAGAGAGGTGATGTGGCATGGAAAGGTGGCAGTGGTGGGGGTGGCAGCAGCAGGGGCAGTGGAACAGATGGGAGGGAACAGAAGTGAGCAATCCCAACCCCAGGCCAGACTGCACAGCCCAGATTTCCAGCACCAGGAAGGTAAATCCTCAGTTACCTCTGGCAGTAAAAACCAGTGGGAGTTGGGGCAGCCAAAGAAACTGCCAGATTTTCACCACTTAAGGGGCAAGAACAGTCTTAGAACTTAGGCAAAACCACCCACTCTGGGATTCACCACTGGGGCAGCAGCGGATAGGGTGCCAGTTACACACAGAAAAGGGGTGAAGTGACTGGAAATAGGGCAAGCACCAGGCAAACCATCAGAAGCCAGGTGGTAGCACAGTCCCCTCTCCAAGCCCACCCCCCACACAGCCACAAAGCAGTGAAGCGGGTGCCCTGCTCGGGAGATTACCTAAAGCTCTGCCCCACACAATTTACAGGTGCCTTTTCTACACAGGCCACACTACTAAGATAGGGAGTAAAATCAGCTCTACCTCATATACAGAAACAAACACAGGGAGGCTGCTAAATTGAGGAGACAAAAAAAAATGTGGTGCAAATGAAAGAACAGAATAAACCCCCCCAAAAGAACTAAGCAAAATGGAAATAAACAACCTATCAGACGTAGAGTTCAAAACACTGGTTATCAGGATACTCAGAGAATTCCTTAAGTATGGCAAAAAATAGAGGAAGAAATGAAGGTTACACTAAGTGAAATAAAGAATAATCCACAGGAAACCAACAGAAAAGGGAAGGAAGCTGGGACTCAAACCAATGATTTGAAACATAAGGAAGAGATAAATATTCAACCAGAACAAAAGAAACAAGAATTCAAAAAAAATGAGGAGAGGCTTAGGAACCTCTGGGACATCTCCAAACATGCCAGCTTCCGAAGCATAGGGGTGCCAGAAGGAGAAGAGGAAGAGCAAGAAATTGAAAACCTATTTGAAAAACTAATAAAAGAGCCCTGGCTGGCATAGCTCAGTGGATTGAGTGTGGGCCTGTGAACCAAAGGGTCCCTGGTTCAATTCCCAGTCAGGGCATATGCCTGAGTTGCAGGCCAGGCACCCCAGTGTGGGGTGCGCAAGAGGCAACCACACATTGATGTTTCTCTCTCTCTCTCTCTCTCTTTCTCCCCTTTCCCCACCTTCTAAAAGTAAATAAATAAAATCTTTAAAAAAAAGAAAAACTAATGAAAGAAAACTTCCTTAATTTGGTGAAGAAAATAGACATACAAATCCAGGAAGCACAGAGAGTTCAAAACAAGTTGGACCCAATGAAGACCATACCAAGACACATCATAATTAAAATGCCAATGCTTAAAGATAAAGACATAACCTTAAAGGCAGCAAGAGAAAAATAGAGAGTTACCTACAAAGGAGTTCCCATAAGAGTATCATTGGATTTCTCAAAAGAAACTTTGCAGGCAAGAAGGAACTGGCAAGAAGTATTCAAAGTGATGAAAAGCAAGGATCTACAACCTAGATTACACTATCCAGCAAAGCTACCATTTAGAATGGAAGGGCAGATGAGGTGCTTCCCAGACAAGGTAAAGCTAAAGAAGTTCATCACCACCAAGCCATTATTCAGGAAATGTTAAAGGGACTTATTTAAGAAAAAGAAGAAAATCAAAACCATGAGCATTAAAAAGGCAACAACTATCAACAACTGAATCTAAAAAAAACAAACTAACTAACCAAGCAAACAACCAGAATAGGAACAGAATCATAGATATGGAGATCATTTGGAGGGTTTATCAGTGGGAAGGCAGAAGCAGGAGAATGGGGAAATGGCCCAGGGATTAAGAAGCATATTTTGTAGGAACAAAGTAGACATGGGGAAGTTAAGAATAGCCTAGGAAATGGAGAAGCCAAAGAACTTATATGCACAACCCACTGACATGAACTAAAGGGAAGGATTGCTGGAGGGAAGGGGGGTACCAGGCGGAAAGGGTAAAGATTAGGACAACTGTAATAGCATAATCAATAAAATTTAAAAAAGTAAGAAACATCATCAACATCATCATCATCATTGGTAACTTTCTTTCTTACAATGCATCTTTTGCCAGGCACTACTCTAAGCACTTTTCACATGTTAATCTATCCATTGAGCACTTAGCATATCTAATTTATTTGCCTTATCCCAATGACCAAAGGGTCTTGGACTAGCATCCTCTCATTTTATAGATGAGAAAGCTCAAGCTCAGAAACCTAAAGTTATTTGCTCAAGTTCACTCAGTCAATTAGTGGTGGACATCAAACTTAAATCTCTGTATCATGTAAACATCATCATGAATCACTTCTAGAACTAGACAAACTGCTGAAAAGAACCAAGCCTGTCTATCAAACAGAAGGCTGACAGATGGGAGATAAGAGAAGTGGAAGGGAGATCCATCCCCTGCCTTCAAAGGCCTCACTGTAAGGTTACCAAGCCAGTGGTTCCCCAGAAGAATGGTTGGAGAAGCAGGTAGGAGAGAAGAGAGTGTGTGAGGGACTGAGTAGGCCAGAGGCCACAGAAGGCATAGGCTTTGGGATTCTCCTGACAGTCTCTGTTTTCACAAGGCCCTGGATCTTTTCCCATCCTAGCTTTACCTTCTGCAGCAGAAGGAAATTGGGGCAAATTTTGTCCCTGTGACATTAGTGCATGCCTCCTGACACCCTGTGATGGTTCATCCTAAGTATCAGCTTGACTGGGCTAAGGGATGACTGATGGCTGGTAAAACATTATGCCAGGGGATGTCTGTGAAGGTGTTTCTGGAAAAAAATAGCATGTGAATCTCAATCAGAAAGAACAACTTCATCAATTGGGGTTGAGCATCATCCCATCCTTAAGGGTCCAAATAGGACAAAAAAAAGTAGAGGAAGAACAAATACTGTCTCTCTTCTGGAACGGATATGCACCTTCTCCTGTCCTTGGACTTTGGAGCTCCTGGTTCTTGGGCTTTTGAACTCAGACCAGGACTTGTACCATCAGCCCTCAATTCTCAGGTCTTCAGAGTCAGATTGAATCACACCTCTGGCTTTTTCTGCTTCTCCAGCCTGCAGATGGCTTCTTGGACTCCATAACCATGTTAAGCCAATTCCTAAAGTCAACCAATCAATCAATCTCCTATTGGTCTGCTTCTCAAGAGAACCCTGATTCCTAATATATACTCTCTCCATTTTAGGCTCTGTTTGTCCTACCCCTTCCATCTAGCGACTTTTGTATCTGAACTAACATGTGGTAGAGCCTGAACCTTTCTTTGCTCCAAGCAGATCCATCTCCAAGAATGCAGCTGTTGACACTGTTCAGTGAATTCACCTCATTCTGCCAGCTGCTAGCTTACCATTGGAGAGAAAGAGCATGGGTTCAGGTCCTTCCAGGTATGGCTGGTGCCCTTGAGGAACTCTCTGTACCTCTTCAAGCCTCCTTGGTTTATTTGTGAAACAGAAATTATGGATGCCTATTGCAGTTGACACACAGATTCTCCTGAGGACCTAATAAAGGACAAGAGGAAGAAGGGCTTCAGGGCTCTGGAAATTGTGTACCCCATTTCATTGTCAGGCATAACTGTCACCACCTGGGTGCATCAGCATGGCCCATGGATCATCCAAGTATGATGAACATTGACCTGTTGTCTTCCTAGCACCTGGTGCTGCTCCTCCTCCCAATAGTAGCCTGACTTCCCTTTGGGACATTCAGTCCATGTGTGTTGGATAAGATTGACCCTACCCCACCTCCAGGGATGGGTTCAACTAGCTTAATTCAATAAGAATGAACCACCTGACTGGACACAATGATTGGTTTAGGGAAAAGCATGTAACTGAATCTGAGCCAGTGAGGGGGTCATAGTCCTTGAACCTGTGTAGGAGCTACCAGAAGACATGATATCTTCCCTCAGCAAGTGTGGGTCTGACATGTCATAGCTATTTGCTAGCCTGAAGCAAGAGTCAGAAACTGTCAGGGGACCACCATGCGAAACCTAAGGGTGAAGGGCACACTGTGGGAGGTAAAAAGAGAGAAATAGGGGCCTCGAAACCTTAGTTAGTTGCTGGAGCAAACCTTAACTGATGCCATTCCAACCATCAGATTTTTGCTTATTTGTATAAGTAAATAAATGGCTTTCACTATTTAAGTTTGAGTTGGGTTTTCCGTTATTTACCACAGAGCACTGGGCTCCACCAGTCTTCTTCCTGCTCCTCTATTTCCTTGTCCAATGCTGGAGGGACTCTGTCTCACAAATAAAAGTAAAAATAAAAATAAAAATAAAAATAAATAATAAAATAAAATAAAATAAAAAGAAGAGGAAGGAAGAAAAGCAGAGAGGATTTGAAAGCCAAGTTCATAGATTGGACTTCTTGGTAGCTTCCCTGGAAAGAGGTCCAAGAGGAGACACTTGGAGCTGTTGGCCAGAGTAAGTTCCAGGGTTATTTGGAAACGTCAGTGCTCCATCCTCTCCCTTCTCCCACAGATAATCAAAAGTTGGCCTGGAGTCCTAATCCCCACCAAACACAGCCAAGTAAATATCACTGCTCTGGAATCCTGAGTCTTTCCAGAGAACAAGCCATCATGTTCAGGGTAAGTTCCAGGGCTGGGGGCAAAGGCCACCTCATGTTAGTGAGCCATGTGGAGCACCACGAGCCATTTCACAGACCTAGAAGGGCAGCCCGTAAATAGTCCTGCTTGCTGCTGTCCCTCTATGCCCCAATGTTACTCCAAAGGACAAGATGAGATGAAGCCCAAGGGCCAAGTCCATCAACCTGAGAGCACCAGTAGGAGAAACCAAGTACACAGCACAGCCTCTGCTGGTAGCAGGATTTGAGACAAAGAGTGAGGCTGAGTGGTTCCTTGAAGTGCCAGGCAAGAAGCTGGAGGGGACTAGGACCACCTGAGATTGTTCTGAACCCAAGATGAGGGAGGGAGGTGGGCCTGAGGGATGACAGAGTAATAACCAATAAGCCAGGATGTCCCAAGGGCTAGGCAAGCTCAGGGTTAACTCGGGCTACTGCCAGTACCTGAGATTCCAAGAGAAGGGAACACATCACAGTCATGGAAGCGGTCACTCCCCAAGGGGCATGTCCACACTGGGTAGACCACCAACCCCAAGCCTCCAGCTCCAACACACACCAGAGATGTGCCTTCAAAGAATCTCTTGGAGATTCAGTTTCTCATCTGGAAAATGAGAATAATAATTCCTCCCTTATAAGATTGTTTTGATGAATAAGTGCATGCTAAGTGCCTAGGAGAGTGCCTGACCCACAGCTAAACTCAACACAAAGCAGTCTGGGGTTACTGGGGAGATAGGGGGCTGGGATTCAGTGGGGAGGCTGGCATGGGGAAGAATCTGTGAGCAAAGCAGGAGCCCAATGCTTGCCCCTCTCTGATCCTTCAACACTTAGCGTCTCCTGGCTGGAGACACAGGATGGGACATAGTGAGGCAGGTCCCCCTGAGGGCTGGGCAGAGGCCTCCCCTGCAGCTGTGGAGGAGGCTCCCTCTGACACAGGGTGGGTGTGTGTGTGTGTGTGTGTGTGTGTGTAGGCAGGTCTTACTGGGTAGTGCTCAGCGGGCTGCAACCACAGAGCCTAGAGACAGGAGGCAGGGGCAGAGAGGAAGGAGTCTGGGGAGCAGTGAGGTGGTCCAGAGTCAGCCTAGTGGGAGCCTGTCTGTGCCCGCCCCCCGCCCCTGTTTTCTGTTCCTCTCAGTGCCGTGGGCCGATCAACGAGTCTGAGGGAAAGCTGCAGGAGTGACCATCTTTGTCTTGACTTGAGTGGCTCAGAATTTTCTTAACCAATTCCCTTGAATTTTCACTCATATTTTTGTATTTCATTTTAACAAGTTAAAAACAACAATTTTCTAAAAATAGCAACTCTGTGGACTTGACCTGTGTGACTCACTGGTTTGGGCGTCACCCTGTAAAGTGAAAGGTCACTGGTTTGATTTCCCATCAGGGCACATGCCGGAGTCGCAGGTTTGGTCCTGGCCAGGGTGTGTATGAGTGGCACCCGATTGGTGTTCCTCTCTCACATCCACACACATCCACACTGCCTACAAATGAACCACTCGGCACCTCGGCTCCCTGCTGGAGACCAGGCGGGATGCCCAGAACCTGACAGCCGCACTCAGAGCCCAGCACCACCACACTCCCAGTTTTGGAGGTGTGCAACCTTGGATATGTTCTCCAACCTCTCTGTGCCTTCAGTTCCCATCTTTTACAAAAGTGGAGAAGAGGGTAACTTAAATTAGCTAATATGGATAAAAGCACTTAACCCTAC